>CP137671.1:8950506-8953006 GCA_037976565.1 Mesocentrotus franciscanus
ATGCTTACAATAATTATCATTGCCAATCATTTTCATCAGGAGTTGCATGAACTATAACAAATATGAAATCTCTTATAAAGTAATGCAATTAAAAGATCAAAATTTGGAAAAGGTCAAAAGGTCAAAGGTCAAAGGTCTGAGGATAGTCATCATGGTCATTGCCTTTGCGTAAGGGTCCTGGAAAGAAACAGTGTTATAATCCTCTTTCATCTTCTTCACTTTTGCAAGGGATACCCAGTTTAGGTTTATTATCTTGAGGGAAGAAGTCGGAAATGTTTAAGTGAAATAAGAGACTTTGGTTGGCCCAACACGGTCGTCTGTAGATCGAGGCAATATTTTGAATGTCAATGTTGATATCTCCCTGAGAGACGGTTAAGCTAGATTCACTGATCGTCTACGGCACTGTCCGCTTTCGATTTCTCTCTCTCTCTCTCTCTCTCTCTCTCTCTTTTCCTTTCTATTTCTCTCTTAGTCCCTTCCCATATCACACGTATTTCTCTTTATCTTTCCTCTCTCTCCTCTTTCACCTTCTTAGCCCTTTTCATTTCTCCTTTCTTCCTCCTATTCCTCTCTTTCTCCTAACCTCTCTCTCTCTCTCTCTCCTCTCCCCATTCCCCTCTTTAAATATAGTATCCCTTTCTTTCTCTTCCCCTTCTTCTCCCTTCCCTTCCCTTTATCGCTCTTTCACTCCCCTCACACCCCTCTCTCCCTCTCACAAGTATCACTCTTTCTCTCTCTCCCCAACCCTCTCTTTTCTTACTCTCCAATTTATTTATTTCGCTCTCTCTCTCTCACTCTCTCTCTCTCTCTCTCTCTCTCTCTCTCTCTCTCTCTCTCTCTCTCTCTCTCTCTATCTCTCTCTCTCTCTCTCTCTCTCTCCCTCTTTCATCTATGTGTCTACCTTTCATCACCTCTCTCCATTTCTATCTTGCGAGGAAATATTTTGAATGTCAATGTTGATATCTCCCTAAGAGATTCATCGATTGTCTATACCGCACTTTCCGCTTCCGTCTTTTGTCTCTTTTGATCTTATCCCCCTCTCTGCATTCCTCTAACCCCCCTCTCTATTACCTCCTTCTGTCTCCCTTCCTTCCCCGTGTCTCTCTTCCCCTCTTCCTTCTTTCTTTCTTTCTTTCTTTCTTTCTTTATTTACTTATATTTTATAAGCTTACTTTCTCTTCACTTTCCCCCTTTATCGCCTCACATCTCCCTCTCCCTCACCATGACCATGTCCCCTAAACCAAGTCCTATTTATCTTCCCCTCTCCCTCTCCTTCTTTCTCTCCCTTCCCATCTCTCTCCCTCTCTCATCACTGTATATCCCCTCTCTATTCCCCCCTCTCCTTATTCTTCACTCTATTTAAGTCATTTTGTCTCTCTGTCAATTTCGTGTTCCTGAACTCTTCGACTCTGAGAAGGAAGCGAGTGAAAAATATAATTATCACCAGATAAAAGACAAATTAGTTTAATATTTTTAAAAAGTTTATCAGAATACATTTTTTTTTTGGAAAATTAAAACATAATCTCCTGTCAAGAACTTTCAAACCCTGACCCATACTAGTAACCGCTACTATAGAGAGCTGCAACAAATTGAAATTCAAAATCATCGAAGACCTACTCAAGTTTAAAAATACTTCAGCTGTTAAGTTTGACCTGAGAATTGACCTTAGTTAATGAAACCGTGACACAAAGGAAGTTATAAATCAGATGTATTTCATTAATTCAATTAACCGGGCCTTGGTCATGTATATAGGTCAGACGGAGTCTCGTTCCTTGACCTTAATTTAGATTTGTTACAGTAATTTTAGGGGGAAATAGAAAAATAGAATTGGAAAAGCGAGAATTAAATAAGAAGATGAGGTGAAGGTAGCAATTCAAGATTAAATGAACATACACATTATGTCTATATTTACACAACAATGCCTACATTAACCCAATAGCAACGTTCCATTTTTTCCCCATTATAATTTGGACTACTATACAATATTAAAATATTCGAGAGTGATTCATAACAATATATTGTGGAATGTAGAACATAAATGAAAAGTTATTAAACCCTGGTGTAAATCCTACATCATCAAACTTTGTTTTTTAATATCTACAATTAACAACTAAATTATTCATACCCTTTGTAAATTTGATGTTTTTGTGTTTCTAGTAAATCAAGAATGAAAGGTAAACTGGTTGAATGAAAGCCTTTTGTTGAATACTTTTAGCATTCTTACGAAACATAAATCGGGCCAAATCAATTTTTTCACATACTTAAACAATTACAAAACTTGGTAAGGGTATGAATAATTTAGTAGTTAACTATATATTTCCTGTATTTTTTTCAATTAAGGTGATAATTATATTGCAATTGTTCAGATAAATGTTTTGCCTCGGGTGCTGATAATTGAGGGTAAGCCAAACTGCACTTCCGTACCCTTTAGGATGTATGGACATTTGGCATCGCGGCAAAATTCAATTCTTTATCGAAAAGTATCAACATATAATGTTCT